>OY723249.1:595568-615568 GCA_963210315.1 Rhynchopus euleeides | reverse complement strand
CACGAAAAGCCCCCCCACCCCCCCGCCCCCCCCACCCCCTCCCCCCGATTACAAACGAACAGATGTACGCCACCTCCCCCACCCCACCCCACCCCACCTCCCCCACTCCCTAACACGGCAACAGGAAGGAATCCCCATCCCCACCACCCCCCCCCCCCACCCTCCCCACACGGTGGGATCTTGTAAATTTTACATGTATAACTACAAGTATACCGTAAACGGAAATATTGTGGACCGTAATAAAGGTGAACCGTACTATAGGTGGACCGTAAAAAAGATGGAACAAGTGGGATTTTTCCGGAACTTGGAACATTTTTACGGTCCACCTATTTTACGGTTGGGATCGTGGACTTGGCGGTTTTTTTTACGAGTTCCTTCGCGACGAAGTCGCGAAGGAACCAAGGAAATCGTACGACTGAAGCTGCAGGATTAACACCACAGGGCCTCAGCACAGAGTGTGCGCTCACCATCGTCCGGGAACTGTTCTCCCACAGTTACTGCAGGGTGTACTACACTAAAGGAGTACGATTTCCCTGAATTTTTCGGGCACTGATTCACGAATTTACATCTGGAGGGAGCCCGGTGGTCTCAGCTTCTGTCTGCGCGCCCTGCCGTACTGTGGCTGCTTTTGTGGGCTCGTGCAGCAGGTTCTACTTTTACTTCTACCGGAACGCTCCTTGCATGGTACTACACTTCTCGAGGTGTGGTGGTGGGTGAGTCTCGAGGTGAGTGGTGGTGATCGTGCCTTTTCCACACGCAGGGAGGACTTACTTCTCTTGCTGGTGTTGGTTGCGGTGGTGGAGGGAGGGTCCAAAGCTGGGAGGTCGGGAGGCCTACGTGTGGGTGTCTGCGGCGTGGAGGCCGCAGTCCGCGCCCCGCAACCCACCAGCCCGCGGGCGAAAAACGCATTGTCTTTTCCATATTCAGTCCCAATAAATGGTGGACCGTAAAAAAGATGGAACGTTTGGCCTTTTTTTGGGAACTTGGAACATTTTTACGGTCCACCCTTTTTCCGTTTACGGTAATACATGTATTATACATGTATAATACTTGCATGTCAACTATTATACATGTATAATACATGTATATGCCTGAAATATACATGTAAAATACATGTATATCAAGTAAAAATACATGTATAATACTTGCATGTCAACTATTATACATGTATTTTTACTTGATATACATGTATTTTACATGTATATTTCAGGCATTTACATGTATTTTACATGTATAATACTTGTCATGCAAGTATTATACATGTAAAATACTTGCATGACAAGTAAAATACTTGCATGTAAGTAAAATACATGTATTTTACTTGCATGCAAGTATTTTACTTGTCATGCAAGTATTATACATGTATTTTACTTGTCATGCAAGTATTTTACATGTATAATACTTGCATGACAAGTATTATACATGTAAAATACATGTAAATGCCTGAAATATACATGTAAAATACATGTATATCAAGTAAAAATACATGTATAATAGTTGACATGCAAGTATTATACTTGTATTTTTACTTGATATACATGTATTTTACATGTATATTTCAGGCATATACATGTATTTTACATGTATAATAGTTGACATGCAAGTATTATACATGTATAATACATGTATATACTTGTAGTTATACATGTAAAATTTACAAGATCCCACCGTGCACCCTCATGGCCACCTCCACGATGCACGAGGCCACGATACGTGACATCTCACTGCGGTACAAGCTCCGCCAGCTGCGCCTCGCCCGCGACGAGGTTCGCCGCTGCAAAGAGGACACCGTGCACGACCTCCTCGGCAGGCTCGCCACCGCGGAGGAGGATCTCCAGCAGAAGGAGCGCTGCATGCCGAGGGTAAAGACGGATGACTCTGCCCATGCCTACCGGCAGGTGCTGGCCGCTGCAGACAAGGTGGACACCCTCCGCCGCCAGGCGGAGGAGCTCCGCGCCATGCAGTCCGAGACGTTCGTCAACCGCGAGGCGGAGCGCGAGATCCTCACCCTGCGGGGCAGCACCTGCTCCCCGAAGCTCATCTCCGACACCATGCCCGACCCCAGCCCCCCGGTGCCTGAGAAATCCGCACCCCCGCCGCCGCCACCCCCGCCGTGCGACTCGCCACCCGCCGACCCATATGAAAGGCTGCAGCGGGAGAAGGTCCGCAAGATGGAGGAGGGTCTCGCCGCTGCAAAGGGGCAGCATTCCTACGAGAGGCTCGTGGAGGTGCGCAGCACGCTGCGGAGCAAGGGGCAGCGGCTGGGGCAGCCGGGCGCAGCGCGGGGCACCCCTGCATGCGGCATCTTCCTGGAGAGGGCCCGGAAGGCCACCGCTACCACCACCACCGCCACCACCCCCTGCGCTGCACCACAGCACCCCCAGCCCCGCGGCAGCCCTGTGGTGTACGATGGAGGCCCTGCAGATGGTGTGTTCACCTCGTGGGATGCGTGGCTCCTCTCCCACTGCCCGCAGCGGTTTCCAGGGTCTTCCCAAAGCGTTGTCTCGCACATCCTGGGGATGCTCGTCTCTCCTAAGCCCGACACACCGGGGTACGCCCTCTGCCTTGCCGGGGGCGACTCCCCCCCGGCCTCCGCCGCCTGCTTCCTGCGAATCGCCCGGTCCCCCGAGCTGTCGCGGCACTTCGATGCGGTTTACATCACACCCTTTGAGGGCTGCATCCAGCGGGTCCATTCCCTGGTCTGCCAGCCCGCGCAGGACAGCCCAACCCCCCAGGGGTACCCCGCAGAGACGGCCTGCCACGCCGAGGAGGGTTTTGCGGAGGACGTGCTGACGGAGTGTGTCGCAGAGGGGTGCCTGCGTCGGGGGATATCGGGTCGGAAGGTTCTGATCGCGCTGGAGGGGTTTGAGGACACGGAGGGGGCGCGCGCGGTGCTGCGGAGGGTGCGGCGGTGGGTCGAGGGGACGCAGAGCAAGGTGGTGGTGGGGGCCAGCACCCCCCGCTGCGCTGGGGGCTGCTGCTGCGGAGGGAGCCCCGCAGGGGACTCCTGCCGCGCCTGCGCCAGCAGGCGCGTCGACGCGCTGGATGGCGTCTTCTCCGAGGTGCAGGAGCTCCCCTGCCAGGAGGCGACAGCCGCCGCCCTGCTGCGCAGCGTCGCCGCCGCTGGGGAGCTGAACCCGGCAACCCCCTCCGCCCCGCCGGGGCTCGGCTGCACCTCACCGCAGCTGTCCTTCCTCGGGGGGGCGACCCCCGCCGTGTCGGAGCAGGACCTGCAGCACGTCTTGGTGTCGCTTGGGGGGTGCCACGCCTCCGCAGTGCTCCTCATCGCCGCGCGGTGCAACGCGGCGTCGCTGCGGGGGGGCGGCGGTGCCTTCTGCGGCGTCGACACACCCCTCCGCCAGATCCACGCGGCGCGCGAGGCGCGCCGGCATTCGGCCCTCCTCCGGCACCCCCCAGCCGGCAGCGGGTCGGGCGCACCCCCCACCTACCTCTCCATCCTCCTCGGCCTCGTATTGCAGGCCCTCCCCAAAGAAGCCTCCTCCCTCCTCCGCTGGGCGTCCTTCCTCCGCTACACCTCCGAAGCCCCCGTGGTGCCGGTGTGCCTCCTCCGGCTCCTCTGCGATGCAGACGGTGGAGGGGGTGGGGGTGGCAGCGCCGATTTTTTCGACAGGAGTATCGCGCTGCTGCACAGCCTGCATCTCATCACCCTGGTGGGGTGTGGGGGTGGTGGTGGTGGTGGCGACAGCGGGGGCTCCGAAGAAGAGGCCCCTCCGTGCCTCGCCCCGCACCCCGGGGTGTTGGGGTGTCTGCGTGGCGGTGGGGAGGAGACGTGCGGGGGTGGTGCCGGTTCCCCGGAGCAGGTGCAGGCGAACCGCATCATCGCGGAGTGCCTCATCCGCTGCCAGGGGGAGCGGGCCACCCCGCCCCACCGGCCCCCCTCCGCCGGGGGCGAGCGGCAGGCGCAGCGCCGCGGGGCTCTGTTTGCCTACCTCGACAGGCACATCGTGTCGCATATGCAGGCTGGGGGGTTCTTCGGGGCAGATGTCGGCAGCACTCTGCTGGATCTGGGGTTTGCCTCTGTGTATCTCGGGGAGGGGGGCAGATCCCGGAGGAGGCAGCAGCGCCGCTACTCCACCCTGCTGCGCCAGGCATCCCCTGGGTGCCCCGCCGTTGCCCTGCTTCTCTCCGCCCTGCTCCCGTCGGGGAGGGGTTTTGGGAGCACCTCGCAGCTCGCCACCGCGCTTTATGCGCTGTATCAGGGCTCCCGGCAGCAGATGTGGCACCCCCGCGACACCACGCCGCACTTCGCCTCCCTCTTCAAGCAGATCCGCCTCAGCTCCTTCGCGGTGGCAGCCCCCTCCACAGCCACACCTGGGGTGCGGCGGGGCACCCAACCCTTCCTCTGGGCACGCCTTCTCGGAGGGTCTCCCGAAGTTCTCTCCGGGGTGTCAAACCCTCCTCAAGAAGACGACGGGCATCTCGCTGGGTTTGGCAGCGGCCTGCTCGCCCGGCAGGCCGTGCATCCCTCAGTGGGAGCCGCCGTGGATGCCGCGGGGCTGGCCTGGGGGGGTCGCGGGGGTGGCGGTGCAGCCGCGCGTGTCACATGCGTCTCCCGGACCCCGAATGGGGCACGTCTCGCCCTCGGGATGGCCTCAGAGAGGAGGTGTGAGAAGACCGGGGCACAGATCACCGCCTCCCGACTCGCCGTGCTGCGCACGGAGGACTCCAAAATGCTGGACAGCATCGACATGGGAGAATGCACCGCAACAGCCATGTGCTGCCTCGCCCCCAGCGGAACCGCCCTAGTCGGGGACACCCTCGGAGGCGTGAGGGAGTGGAACCTAACCCGGACACTCCCCCCGAAGGACGTGCGCCAAACCCTCCTCTCTGACCTGGTCAGAGAGTTCCACCCCCCTGGGGGTGGAGCAGCGGTGGCCTGCATCACCAGCCTCTCTTCAGGCGCAACGGTCGCCGTGGTGTTCCATGGAGGGCGTGTCCTCTTCATGGGTGAGGGCGCCAGCAGCCTCAGGGGAGGTGGTGCCGGTGTGATGCAGCCCGGCGCCGCCGGGCTGGGCTCCATCGTAGACCGCGCGATGCAGGCGCCGGTGCGTTTGGCGGAAGGGGTGTTCCCCGCAACACCGCACGGTGCTCCGGATGGGGCTCCGGTGTTGGAGCTGTTTGGAGACACGCTCCTCCAGGCGAGCGGGTCTGCCTGGGTCTCCCTCCTGAAGATCTCAGCAGGAGGGGGGGGAGGGGGAAGTGTTGAGGTGGAGGCAACATCGCAGCAGCTGTGTGGTGGCGATTCCCTCCCGTGCACCCCATGCGTTTCTGCGGATGTGTTAAAGGTTTCGCAAAGGGAGTGCAGGGTGGTGCTGGCCTACGCCGACGGAGCGATCGACGTCGCAACCGCCGTGGCGCGTGATGGAGGGGCTGCAGCGAGGCAGGAGGGAGGGGTTGCAGAACCGGCCACCACCCCCAGCCTGTCCGTTGTCCACCGGACACCCCCATCGCGCATCGTCTCCAGGGTGCAGGGGGTGGCCCTGCTCCCCCAGGATGGGACGGTCCTCCACCTCACCGAGCAGGGCGTGCGGGTCTTGGAGGAGGGCAGCGATTGCCTCCTCCGCCACACCACCACATGGTTCCAGCCGCACCTCACCCAGGTCCACCGCCTCGGCGGGGCGGGGCACGCGCCTGGGTTTGTGTGCGTCGAAGAGGGGTCCCTCCACTTCATGGCGAAACCGCCACGCCCAGATTTCTTCTCTCTCTCTGACGGACAGCAGCCCGAGGGAGACGCACCCCCCTGCACACCACGCCTTAGGGAGTGCGGCGGGGGGTTTCTTGAGTGCGCTGGAGGCGGAGGGGAAGAGGGGGAGGGTGGTGCAGTGGGCCCCCCCCCGTGTTGCGTGTGTGTGGGGCCCCGCTACTTCGATGCCTCGGGGAGCGGTGGGGAGGTGGGGCGCAGTGTGGTGCTGCGGAGGAAGCAGCTGCTGGAGAAGCGGAGGCTGCAGGGTGTGTCCGGCGGGGGCGGGGCAGGATCCCCAGCGGCAACGCCGTGCCCCTCTCCAGGTGCAGGCGGGGTGTGGGGTGTCAGGTGCTGTCCAGGCTCTGTGACGGTGACGCATGCACCCACGCAGCTGCAGCTGCATCTCCGCCCGGCCGTGCCGATCGCAGATGCCATTGTTATCGAGGGGAAGTCGGGAAAGCCGGTGCTTGCTGTCTGTGCGGCAGCCTGCCCGCACCCTGTCGCTCTGTTTGAAGTTCTGCACTACGTCCCGCCAGGAGGGGGAGGGGGTGCTGGGTTGGGTCAGGAGTGACGTATGCAGCAAGGGTTGCGTTGTCTCTCGACGCACTCTCAATATTCTCCCCCTTCCTGGTTTGCAGACACAAAGTTTTGTAGTTTCGTTTTTGTTTGTGATGTGCGGTGGCCGTTTCAACAGGCAAAAAAAACAACCCCTCCCGTGGGGGCAATCCCACCGGCCTGATCAACACTGTATGCAGGGGCTGGGGCGCCGCACTTCTGTGCAGCCTCACCCTTTGCTGCCCTGCTTAGCTGAGTTTCCAACAGAATACGCCCCCCCCTAACCCCCTTCCCCCCCTCTCTTGATGCTGAGTTTCGCCATCCCGCCCACTCGACGGAACCAGTGGTGCTCTCGCCTCTGCCCCACCCATCAATGCCACCCACTCACCCCCCGCCTCCAAACCTCACGCGCTGCGATGCCCACCGTCAGGGAGTGCGTTGAAAAGAGTTTTCTCATTCAGCGGCAGAAAACAATGAACCCGGGTGGGAACTCCCTCTTCGACACAGTGGCGCTGCAGGCCCTGCGGTATGGCTCGGAGCAGCACGGGAAGGACCACCTGAGCAGCGTGTGGGCCGACCTCCGCAAGCAGGGGGAGGAGATTGCGAAGCACGACTGGCGCATCGACGACGGGAAGTACTTCGACCCCCCCTCTGCACCGCAATGAATGGGCGTAGACACGCAGAGAGGCGGTGTCGGTTGGCCCCTGCCTTCACAGCAAGCTGTTGAAATGACGTGTGTGCGATGGGTGGGGCTACCCGTTTACCCGCATCGCATTGTCTCTCACGCCCCTGTCTTATATTGTTAGATCCTAGATGTCTGCTCTGGCCTGGCAATGCCATCACACGCTGTGGGGGATTTGACCCCCCCCTAGGGGGGGTCAAATGCCACCCTTTTACGTGGACAAACACGATTTTTCAAAAAACCGGCGCAGAGGCCCCAAAGCCCCCGTAAACCCTCCAAACCCCCCCAGATCGGTCCGGAAACCCATCGAACCCCACTTTTCCACCATTCCGGGCACCTCAGGTGCCCGAATTGGGGTACCTAAATTTTGTGCCACCGTTTGGTACCGGACAGTGCCACTGTGTGGGAGGTTGGAAAAGAAAATGCCCCAACACACCACATCTGAGGGTTGCAATGCATGTTGCTTGCCAACCACGTCATCCGGTGGGTGTCAGGCGCTATGTAGGTGGCATTAGCCAGGTCTTCGATGAGTTCTGGCTTGTATATGTACCTCCCTGCCACCATGCACCGGGAGGCTGCCTGTAGGTACGGAACAAGTCCAGATGGTCGTGTGATTCCTGTGCAGCAGTGCTCCACAACCGGGATGTGTTGACAACGACTGTTGCAACACGAGCTGTACATTCCGGGAACACACGAAGTGCGCTGTCGTGGTACCCATTGTGCCAGAATTGGTAGTTGCTGCGGTCTACTTTGCCTGGCCCAAGAGCACTGGTACTGAACGGTGCAATATGCGTGGCGAGGTGAATGCAACGGAAGGGCGCAAAGTCAATACAGCTCTCGGATGGCGGGTGGTGGTGCCACTAGTGTGTGACGTTCACTCGAGGATACAACGCATCACAATGAATCAGCAACCGTGGACCGAGTACAATACGCTCTCTGTGGCTGGTGTGGGGGACAAAGGCAGTGCCTGTGCCGCAGGCAGGGAGGTACATATACAAGCCAGAACACATCGAAGACCTGGCTCATGCCACCTACATAGCGCCTGACACCCACCGGATGACGTGGTTGGCAAGCAACATGCATTGCAACCCTCAGATGTGGTGTGTTGGGGCATTTTCTTTTCCAACCTCCCACACAGTGGCACTGTCCGGTACCAAACGGTGGCACAAAATTTAGGTACCCCAATTCGGGCACCTGAGGTGCCCGGAATGGTGGAAAAGTGGGGTTCGATGGGTTTCCGGACCGATCTGGGGGGGTTTGGAGGGTTTACGGGGGCTTTGGGGCCTCTGCGCCGGTTTTTTGAAAAATCGTGTTTGTCACCCCCATTTGACCCCCCCTACCCCCCCCCCCCTCCACCATGCATAAATCGAAAAGGCGTTGCTTGTTCACTGCCCCCCCGCGGGCCCCGCCGCTCACTGCTGTCACCCCCTCTTCCCCCTTCCACCCCCACCCCACCAGGCGCACTTCTGAATACACTGCCACCGCCATGCGGGATGACACCAGGCGCGCCGTTCTGGCCTGCGGTGTAGTCATCGCCACCGTGTTGGTGGCGTGGTGGCGCCACCGGGCCAACCAGCGGAAGTCCCGCCGCAATGCTCTCCGCCTCCGCTGCGAGGCGAAGGGCGTGAAGGTGCTGATCGTCGGGTCTGGCCTCTGCGGACTCGCCGCCGCCCTGAAGCTCCAGGAGCTCGGCATCCCCTTCGAGATCGCCGAGAAGGACGAGGCCCCTGGGGGCACGTGGCGCAACAACACATACCCTGGATGCGCCGTCGACGTCGCGTCATTCCTCTACTCGCTGTCGGCATACCCGACGCCGAAGGCGGGCTGGAGCAGGTCCTACTGCCAGCAGCCTGAGCTCCTCGCATACACCAACGAGATTATCGATGTCTTCAACCTCCGCCAGCACATCCGCCTCAACACCCTTGTGAGCGCAACCCGGTGGTGTGAATCCGAGGGCTGCTGGGAGGTGACGATGCAGCCGACGTCGGGCGGTGCCGATGTTTCCCGCCGCTATAAGGCTGTGATCTCTGCGAGCGGGCCGCTGCACCATTCGGTGTGCCCGGTCGACTCGGCGGGGTTCAAGGGTGTGCAGATGCACACCGCCAAGTGGGACTCCTCCGCCGACCTCAAGGGGAAGACCATCGCCGTGGTGGGGACGGGTGCCTCTGCCATCCAAGCCATCCCCCGCCTTGCGGCGATCGCCTCCAAGATGTACGTCGTGCAGCGCACCCCCAGCTGGGTGCTGGGGAAGGACAGCGGGCCGATGTCCTCTCTTGTGCGGTGGCTTGCGGCGCTGCCGATTGTGTCGACGCTGCTGCGGGCGCTGTTCTTCCTGCGGGGCGAGGCGCTGTTCCACCTGGGGTTCTCAGCGAAGAAGACCTTCCTCAGCTCGCTGTTGGAGCGTGAGTACCACCAGGGCATCAAGAAGCACCTGCCGAAGCAGTACGACGACATGATCCCCCCGCACCCGCTGGGGTGCAAGCGGATTCTTCTGGCCAGCGACTACCTGCCTGCGCTGGGGCGTGAGAATGTGGAGGTTCTGACCAAGGCGTCGGCAAAGGGCGTGTCGCAGGACAGCCTGATTGTGGCGCAGGGTGGTGTCGAGCGTGCCCTGAAGGTGGACTGCATCGTGTGGGCGACAGGGTTCAACCCGCGGAAGCTGCCGTACACCATGTCGGTTGGGAACTTGGAGATCCAGAATGAAAACGACCTCGAGGCGCTGTCTGGCGCGTATGTCGGGCTGATGGCGCCAGGTATTCCGAACCACTTCACGCTCCTTGGGGCCAGGACAGGTCTTGGGCACAACAGCGTGCTGCTGATGGCGGAGTCGCAGCTGGAGGTGGCGGCGCAGCTGCTGGAGAAGGCTATCGACGACGATGCGTGCGTGAGTGTCAGGGAGGATGTTGCCAAGGAGTACAACGACTCCCTTGACGCGCGCCTGGAGTCCAGCGTGTGGGCGCAGTGCGGCAGCTGGTACCGCAACACCAATGGGACGATTGACGTTCTGTTCCCAGGGTCAGTGATGGAGTTTATGTCGCTGACGAAGAAACGCCTTGACATGTCGAAGTTTGTCTTCCTTCCGAAGGCGAAGACGTCCCGGCTGTGATGCCGGTGCCGACATGATGAGCGAGATACTTGCGACTGACCCAAAGTGCAACTAGGCAGACGTGCAGCACCATCGACTCAACGCGGCGTATTTACCCCGTTTGACCGAACCCTACGCCATTTTTGCGGCTGACGCCCACAGCCCCGTAGACTCGATACCAACAGCTGCCAGACTCCATCCGTACAGTGTCGTATTGCAAGGCTTCTCCAAAGGAACCCCACATCTCTGAACCCGCTCTGCGTACGAGTGAATGGAAACCAGCACTCTCTGCGCGTTGCTTTATAGACACGCACGTGTGGGAGGGAAGTGTCGCTTGCCAGTTATCACTCAACCACTGCGTGCTCCGCACCCCCCCACCTTCGCGCAGCGAGCGGGTGTGGATGCTTCAGCACATAAACCAACATCAAGTCGAGTGAGAGGTTGCCAGCGATACTTTTCTTCTGTCGCCTCATGCAATGAAGGAGGAAATGGAACACGGAGAAAGCAGGTCCGATTTGAGTTTACGGCACGCGTAGTGCCGTAATTGCAGAGCCACATCTCACCTCATCACAGGTCGAGGTGTGTGCGTTTCACCACAAGAAGGTGGACAACCTCCCGGTGGTGCGGAGCATCCTGAAGGGGCACTCTGGCAACTACGTCGCCAACAGGTGCCTGCAGTGCTCTTCGACGTCGCTGCAGAGGCGCGGCTGCAGGTGCTGCCCGAGTGGGTGCCGACCCACGAGCAGAAGGCTGACCCCTTCACAGGGGTACACGGGGTGAGGTCGTCATCGACCTATAAAGGGACCAGACGGAGCTGTGTGCCATGCTGGCGGCACGGTGCCATCTTTGCTGCTGAGCGGAGCTCCTCAGTCCCCAGGGGTCCTAGGGGGTCGGGTGTGTGCGTTTCACCACAACCTCTCCCCCTCCCGATTCCCCCGTGTTCAGCGACATGTGTCGATAGTGTTCTATTTTGCTCACCCACCCCGCACACCCCCGCCCCGCCCCCCCACCCCCTCTGGAAAGGCTTGCAGGAACCCTATCCCGTTGCGCATGCCAGCAAGCGGAATCGCAGAGAATTGATCCGCATCTTTGCATTCCTACCCCCCCCCCCTCTGACACATTCCTGCAAAAAAAAAGAACGGGCTCGCACTGCCGGAGGGCGTAGGGATACTTGTCTTACATCCGCTTTCGACAGGCATACCCTCCCTCCCCCTCCTCTGCCCGCGCATGCGTGTATCTTCTGTTCCCCGACCCACCCAGTGCTCTACCCTTTCCGTGTGGCGTGCATCTGTCGAGCTCTTCGGCAGCCAACGTCAGAGGGAGTGATCCGAGAGGGGAGGCATTCCGGGTCCGGCTCATTCGAGCGTTCCTAGCTCTTCCCCTGCAGGTTTTTTTAGTAATTTTCACCACCGTGTCTTCTGAGAGGGGGGGGGGGGGGCGTGCCGCAGACACGGTGGGATCTTGTAAATTTTACATGTATAACTACAAGTATATACATGTATTATACATGTATAATACTTGCATGTCAACTATTATACATGTATAATACATGTATATGCCTGAAATATACATGTAAAATACATGTATATCAAGTAAAAATACAAGTATAATACTTGCATGTCAACTATTATACATGCATTTTTACTTGATATACATGTATTTTACATGTATATTTCATGCATTTACATGTATTTTACATGTATAATACTTGTCATGCAAGTATTATACATGTAAAATACTTGCATGACAAGTAAAATACATGTATAATACTTGCATGACAAGTAAAATACTTGCATGCAAGTAAAATACATGTATTTTACTTGCATGCAGGTATTTTACTTGTCATGCAAGTATTTTACATGTATAATACTTGCATGACAAGTATTATACATGTATAATACATGTAAATGCATGAAATATACATGTAAAATACATGTATATCAAGTAAAAATACATGTATAATAGTTGACATGCAAGTATTATACATGTATTTTTACTTGATATACATGTATTTTACATGTATATTTCAGGCATATACATGTATTATACATGTATAATAGTTGACATGCATGTATTATACATGTATAATACATGTATTATACTTGTAGTTATACATGTAAAATTTACAAGATCCCACCGTGGAAGAAATGCGGCACGAAGGCACAAGCAGAGCCAGCAGGGTGTGGTGGCTGTTCGTCAGGACGTGCCACTGCCATGCTGCTACCACCCCTCCGAAAAAGGTAGTTGGACTCATAGGGCAGGCGCGGCAAATGCCTCCCTGGCATGATTGATTTTTTTCTGTACGAAGCGAGCAGCTTGTGCCTGCTTCTTGCGGCACTGCCTTGGAGGATCTGCAAGGTTCCATCCAGCCCCGCCTGCCGGGGGGTTTTCTTTTCCGCACTGGATGCAACAAAAGGCCTGCTCCGTGCGCCGCCGCGGCTGGTGAACCGCCTTGTTATGGCCACGGTAGACAGACCCCCCACCTGCACCATGCGGAGGCAATACCAAGGCAAGAAGGGAGTGGGTTTTCAGATGATGTGGCATGTTCATCTCTCTTCCCGCCCTGCCCTCTCCTCGACACTGCCTGACTCGGGGTACCCCTTGGGGGCATCCCTATTGTTGAGCATCGGGGGGTGCGTTGCTGGGAAGTGCAGCAAAAAAAATGGCCGGGGCAACAGAGGGCTTTTGTGGGTGGGATGGGGGGGGGTGTGTGAAAAAGTCATCACACCGTTTAGTATCAACCGCAGGAGTCTCAGCCCGAAGTTTACATTTGTTTCATCGTGGAGAGGTGGGCGCTTCCACACACGAAATCCTTGAAGTGGCTTCGTTCATAAACACCCCCCCCCCCCCCCCAGATTGGGCCTTTTAAACCCCCCCCCCCCCCCCGCATAATATTAAATATAGAATACCGTATACGTAAATATTTTGGAACGTAAATATTATGGAACGTAAATATTATGGAACGTAAATATTTTGGAACGCTGGTGGGTTGGCGTTCCAGATTTTTTTCGTTCCATAATATTTACAGGGCTTTCTGCGACTCGGGGACTTGGACCAGGGGATCGGACGGCATACAGAGTCCCTGACGGGACCTACTCGTGCACTTTTCGCGCGATTCCTGACGCAAGCCGTCCTCACCACCGAGTCCCCAACTGGCCCTGTAAATATTTTGGAACGTAAATATTATGGAACGGACCGGCCAAAAATGGGCCCGTTCCATAATATTTACGTTCCATAATATTTACGTATACGGTATTTAATATTATGCGTATATTTAATATTATGAGTTATATTTAATATTATGAGTTCTGGGCGTTTTGCTATCAGGACTCACTTGCAAAAAACCGCTGGCGAACAACGGGTGCTGAAAATAGGATTTTTTCAGTCACCTACGTCATGTACAGACACTGTGCGTCCCCGGAGATGACCTCTTTTGGCCTACTAGCCGAAAAAAACGGCCAAAAAACGCCCAAAAACGCCCTATTTAATATTACGAGTTATTTAATATTATGCGTTATATTTAATATTATGCGTCATATTTACTGGGGGGGGCAAATACAAGCATATATGCTTGTATTAAGCGTGCCAGCTCGCATAATGCGGGGCTTTCTGGAAAAATTATAAATGGCTATACTGCGAATACAAGCATACTAAAAACCCAATTTTTGTTGACCAGGCTAATACAAGCATACATGCTTGTATTAGGCTGGTAGAAAAAATTGATATTTTGTGGTGGAAACCCCCCAAAAACCCCAAAAATACCCAATATTTTCTACCAGGCTAATAGAAGCATATATGCTTCTATTAGCCTGAAAATTTTATTTAAATCCGGATTTTCATAATATGCTTGTATTCGCATGTATGCTTGTATTAGCATGTATGCTTGTATTTGCCCCCCCCAGTAATATTATGCGCTATTTAATATTACGCGTTATTTAACATTATACAGGGGGGGGGTTTAGCCATTTTTGGCCAAAAATTGGGAATAATCGCATTCACCACCCTCGTCTGCCCCCCACCTGCACTTCGGGGGGTCCGGGGGGGCCACGGGGGACCCAGGAGTCCATTTTGCTCTCTCATTGGCATGAGAAATGGGGAAAAATACCTTCTCGCGAGCCTGGTACCGGATCACAAAAGAGCTGCCGAAATCGGCGTAAGTCTTCGTTCGACGAAACAGATGAGGGATCAGATTGCTCGCGGAGTGGTCGTAGTCAGTGTCTCGGTATGCTGGCACCGAGCATCATTCAGCAGATGACAGGACTTCGACCTGGAGAGCAAACGCCACATCGTCTACGGGTTCCGGGATGACGGATAGTCAGAAGAGTGTAACATGCCCGTAGGTACAGGGTGTTCTCGAGGCAAGGGTGAGCCCCGGCGGTCGACCCACTACGATTCACAGAGGACAACATCGATACGAACCAGTGTTCGACGGTGTGCTGATTCGGATGCACAGATGAGGGTCCCGCAAATCAGGCATCTACCTGCGCTCATTGCAGCTTTGGAAGGACACTGTCTGGTATAACCAGACGGTGGCGGACGAGTGTGGTGAAAGACGGGTATCATCTGCACAGCTCGACGACCAATTACATGTGTCACACAAGGCCATCCGACTGGTGGCTACTGCACTCGGGAGGGCAGCCCCCAGACGGAGTGAAAACAGCTGCCGCAGCCAGTAGGACCACCACACGTCGGGGAGGAACTGCAGGATTTGCTCCACTCTGATGGTTCATTCTGACTTTTGTTAGGGGTCTGACACTCTGGCGCAACTCTGGCAACTGTATCGACGTCAATGGAGGCGCAACGAACGAAGCCCCTATCAAAGGAGTCCCTGGTTCCCTCGTGGATGACATGTGCTCTGGTCCGGGTAAATACCAGAAGGCAGGAGAGTCGCAGAGACGGCCTAATGGAGCGTGGAAAAATGATACATTCCCCTCATGATTGTGGGTCTTTTGCACAAAAATGGCCGGAAAAAGGCCTCCCAAGTGCCCCCGAACCTGTTTTCCCACCTCGAGGGTGGTTGCGAGGGTGGTGAATGCGATTTTCCCCAATTTTCGCCCAAAAATGGCTAAAAGGCCCAATCTGGGGGGGGGGGGTGTTTATGAACGAACCCAAGTGATGACCGCTGCCCCTGTGGGTATGCCGCTTTCTCACAGTCGTCAGATAGGCAATGTGTCGAGCACCCACCCGCGTAAAATGCGAGCACAGGCGTGAACATGTTACCACCTCCCCGAAAATATGCGAGGGGGTGTTGCGTGTAGTTTCCGTGTAAACCTCCGTGTCGTTTCCGCCGCGTGGCTGCAAAAAAGCTGGGCTCCTGGCTACCTCACCCGGCACAGGCAGCATCTGCTGGACCTTCGCCGCAAAAGATATACGTACCCCGCTGGGGGGGCGTTGTTATCCTGTCTGCCTCAACCCGCCACCCCACCCCCTCCCACCCAAAGCGCTTAACAGCATGCTGCACCCCCCGTCCCCTGAAGCTCCAGCCAGCGCAAAGCGGCACGTGCGACGGAGCCCCTCTCCCCTTCTCCTTGCGGCTTCCTTGGCCTGTGAAGCCCCCAGCCGACCCAACCTCCATACGGCAGTTCCACTGGGATAGCCAACTCCCTCACCCTGCCTTGCGTGTTGCCTTTTTTTTCTGGGAATTACAGTGTTGCCGCCAGCTGAACACCGCTGTGTTCGGCAGTGGTTCTGCTGTAACACGCCCCACCCTTCGCAGGTGTGTTGGTGCACTCGGGCCCAGTGGGCTCGGCAGGGTGTGGCACAATGTCGTTCGGGGCCACTGCTGAGGACCGGAAGGCGTTCAACCAGATGATGCAGGACCCGGAGAACAAGCGGTGTGTGGACTGCAGTGCGCCCAACCCGCAGTGGGCGAATATCCACCACGGCGTCTTCATCTGCCTTGAGTGTGCAGGGGTATGTGATATTTTTTCCCGTTGCCTGCTTCCTTTGAGGGGTCCTCGCAGGCACTATGCACTGCGACCAGTGTTGGGTGGGCTTTGCAAGTCCAGAGGGCCTGCTGCAGCTGCAAGGCCTGGTCAGCAGACACACCCATACGCCCCAACCGCACATCACAGACACATCGTGGGCTCGGGACGCATCTCAGCTTTGTCCGCTCCATCACAATGGACAAGTGGAAGGACTGGAAGCCTGAGAAGCTCGTGCAGATGCAGAAGGGTGGGAATGGTAACGCGCTGGTCTTCTTCAAGGCCAAGGCGGTTCCCGGTGGGACTCAGAAGGAGATCCGGGCGCGGTACAACCATATCGGGGCGTGGATGTACCGCTCCAAGCTGGAAGCGACGGTGGAGGGAAAGCCGTGGTCAGAAGCAGTATGTTCCCCCCTCCGTGCTTCACATCAACACCGGTTAGCCAGACGGGTGCGCGGGGCAGGGGGAGGATTCACGTGCCACATGATTTGCGATAACCTGCCTCAGGTCACGGTAAAAAAAGTACTGCTGTCGGCGCACACATCGGACAGAGAGGTGCGTGGCAGACAAACACCTCCCCCCCCCCCCCCCCTTTCGAACACTCCCAACCCAGGCATGTCGCTAAGCGTCGACCGTCGACCCAGTGATTTTGGGTTTCCCCCCCCATAAAAAAGCGTCGACCCAGCGTCGACCCAGTGGACTGGGTTGACGCTTGGTCGAGGCTTGGAGCGTCGACCTAGTGGAACTGGGTTGCCATTCAAGCCTGGACCAAGCGTCAACCCATTTATTACACTGGGTCGACGCTAACCTAGCGTTGGCCCGGTTACACTGGGTCGACGCTCACCAAGCGTCGACCAAGCGTCAACCCACTTTCACTGGGTCGACGTCGAAGAGAGTATGGTTTTGCAGGAACAGATGCTCACTACCGTGGCCTCCGGCGGCTGGGGGGCTCCGCCCCCCAGACCCCCCCTGTGGCGTATGTCTCGTACTCAAGTCATTCGATTCCCACCGGGTCAGGGAATCCACCCACTCCAGTAGCCTCAGGAGGAAGCAGCCAACTCACACAGAATCTGTACGCCCACAATGAACAGATGCTCACTACCGTGGCCTCCGGCGGCTGGGGGGCTCTGCCCCCCAGACCCCCCATCTCGCGTGCCCGTCTAGTAACCAAGTCCTTGCGCTTTGACGGCCGTGACATATCAGGGGGCAGCGTCGAAATCATGGTCCCGAAAGCCATTTTTTGGTTTCCTCTGGCACCCGACGGCGCGAGCGGGAGAGGAACCACGGAAGGAACCCAGCGCCTCACACCGTGCCCACCTAGTGGTCCACCGATGGGAAAATTTGGCAACAACACGAGCGCGCGCGAAGCGCGCGCGAGAATATTTGACCCCTAGTGTTTTCCCCCCTGATCCCCCCCCAAAACAGGAGCGTCAACCCACCAAATCTCCAAAATCGAAAAGTTAGCGACAGGCCTGCCCCCAACCTCCCGATCCACAACCAAACGCCCCATATTATCTCACCATCTTCGCAGAACTTCCAGGCGCCTCCGGAGTACAACCCCGACTGGGACAAGCCGCGTGAGGTGCCCAAGCGGGCCGGGTACACATCCAACCGCATGGGCGGGATGGGGTCCTCGCCCCCCCCGAGCAGCAACGACAAGGTATGCGGCAGAGAGGGGGCTGTGGGGTGGAGCGGCTGGGGGCTGCTACAGAGGTGATGCTGCTTGCCTGTGGCGTCGTGTGGTGTGCCATACTATTGTTGCTTCTTCGCAGTCTACCATCGATGAGGGTGTGAAGGCGATGTCTGCTGGGATCGGGAAGCTGCAGGCGGTCGGGTGGACCGTGGGCAGCGCGCTTGCCGATGCAGGGAAGAAGGCCGGGAAGAGCGTCGCTGATACCACCAAGTCGGTGGACACCACCAGCGTCCAGAAGACAGCGGAGGAGGGGTGGAAAAGCGCCGCGGCGGGCGCATCCGTCGGTTGGGGGTGGCTCTCGAGGTATGCAGACGCCAACGACAGCGGGGCAAATCTTGTGGGGGATCTATAGAGGGGTTTGATCACAACATCTGAACACATGCGCTGTGTGGCAACACTTACATATCACCCACATCTCACGCCCCCCGCAGCACTGTGCAGAAGGCAGCATCTAGCGCTGCCGACATGGTGGGCACGACGGGCGGTGACGACGACGGCTTCGGCAAGATCCGCAGCAACCTTGCACACGGGCCTGTCGGCGAGGGGGACACGGTATGCCCACCTGGGTGCGAGAGGGGTGGGGGTGGGGGTGGGGATCGCCCCCCTCTGTCATTCACTCCCCTTGCAAACCCCAACACCGCCCCCTCCTTGTCTGCAGATTGTCGCCGGCGAGACTGTCGTGTGGGAAAGCCCCCAGGGGTCTCAGAAGGTGACGGTTTCCGCTGTGGACGACAGGACCGACCCGCCGACGTACGTCCTGAAGCTGGAGGACGGGGCGAAGCGCTGTGCCGGGCACAAGCAGCTGCGGAAGTGGGCGACGTTCCAGGCAGAGAGCAATAGCCCTAGCACGGAGGAGGCCCCCCCTGCTGCCCCGTCGCAGAGCTCCGCCTCGGTGGCAAGCCCGGCAAGCCCTGCAAAGAAGTCGGCACCGGCCGCGCCTGCGCCACGCCAGGCAAATCCATTCGCAGCGTCCAACTCGAGTTCGCCCAAACCCGCAGCGCCTGCCAAGAAGAACGACGATTGGGATGACTGGGGCGATGACGACTCCTGGGGAAACTCCAAAAAGGACGACTGATTATACACGGTTTGCCCCCCGGCAGGATCCCGGGAAACCCCGGCCGGGCCCGGAAATTCCGGGCCCGGGACCGGGATTTTGAAATCCCGGCCGGGATCCCGGGGAAATCCCGGCCGGGTCCGGCCGGGGTCCGGCCGGGAATCCCGGGGGTTCTCAGTCTCAGGTCGCTTGGACCGAGGTCATCTCAGACCTATGGCTTTCAGTCCCCAGTTTCAGATTCAGACCTGCTGATCCAGAACCGCACCCTCTCCTTCCACACCAATTGTATCCACTGCTCATGGGTCCGAGTGACGACGATAGCAATGACGATGGCTCCATAGCAAAGATGGCTACCACTGTCAAAGCTCATCTGGAACAGAAACTGTCCCAGATGGAAGTCTCCTGTATAAATACAGGGTTCGGGGTTACCACGAGTGTAACGCAGATACGTGCAGGTGTGTCAAGAGAGTGTGCAGCTCACAGCAGTTCCGCATCCTCCTGGTTGCTGAACTCCACAGTCCTAGGACGACGAAGAGGACGACGAGGGTCGACGTAGGCTTATCTTACGCTACGGCAGGGGTGGACTCAGCCACCCCGGGGGCAGGTTGAACAGGTTGTGTGGTTCCACTGATCAACATGTAGGTCGGCCTGTCTGATAAGACTCAGCCACCCTGCGGGTCAAGTGATTACAAAAGGGTGCCTATTTGACCAAAAGGCAAAATTTCCTCCCGCCATGCTCCCGTACCACAGAGGCTGTTGTGTTTTGCCTCTGTGTATGCGTACGTTTTGCGATGACGGGGTGTGGAACCTGGCGTAGACCGAGCTACAACCAGGAACCAACGGCCCAACTCGGCGCCGTGGGTCAATTTTTGTGAAAAGGCCTTGACCAGAGGCATCCCCCTAACACTAAATTTGCTCTGTTTCACCTGAACCGACCAACCAGGCACCGTGAGGAGGCATCAGAGCCCCTCGTGGACAGCCGCAGCACCCTTCCTTTACTAACGTCAGGTTCACCACTAGCACGAAGCATCACTGTTTTACGTCAGGTATGGCAAATGCCCACCCAAGGAAGTCGAGGAGTTTGAGCCGTTGGAAGTTACCAGAGGGACAAGCAAGAGGGATCTGCAAGCAGTGATGTCTGTTGTACCCTTGGACCACATTAAACTCAAACTGAACCCTCAGTCGTCCTTGATCGCCCGACAAGGTTCCTTTCAGCTTTCTAACAGATGGGTACTGCAACTGTCCAACTATCTACAGACTCACATCCCAGAAGGTGCAGTCCAGGTTCCACAGAGCAAATTAA